>CM050168.1:156827127-156864627 GCA_027410445.1 Discoglossus pictus | reverse complement strand
TTCCCTCCCTCTCCCCCTTTGCTGCGCGGCTCTGTCTACGATATATTCTATTGCCCCATATAGCCCCCTCCCTATAACTCCTGCTATAGGTCTATTTAAACTCTCCACTTGCCTCCAACCTCAGGTCAGTGCTTATGGATTTATGACAGAAGATTACAAGGAATATTCAGATCATTATTACGACAATAACAAAGTTCCAGTAACATTCTACATCAACCACGACTTCATTTTGGAGAAAAAGCTGTGGAGACGCCTACACCAGGAAAACATAATCAAGCTCTACCAGAGGACATAGGGAGAAGAGCTTGTATCTTGCTCCTCAGGGATGGAGCCTGGAAAGAGAGCTGTTAAGCAGGGGTGGAGCCCAGCACATGGAAGCTGATGGAAAGATTGTAGTGGAATCAAGAGTCAGAAGAAATGATCTGATCACCAACCTGGACACAAGCAACATCCCTGACAAGCAGACACTACTCATATTTAAATATTTTATGAAGATAAAAGTAAAATCTATTTAAATTATTCTACATTCTGTTCTGTCACTCAATATTAAAAACAGCAGCAACAAAAACAACAAATCCTTAGTTTAAATGGCCTCTAAAAGAATATAAGTGACATAGCAAGTATCCCAGTTAATGCAGAAATGAAAAGTACACGTATAAATAAATACTACTGCAACGGGTTTTGTTATTAATAAACGTTTTGTGAGCTTCCTGTTAATGAGCATGCACTAGGGAAAGGAATAGGTGTCAAATAAAAAAGCTCCAATTATATAACAAACACTCCCAATCTCCTTCCTCCCCGACTTCTCCACCTATTGATAAAATAAGCAAAAAATATGAGGCATGTCACCGCACCCAATATACTTTCACTTCTTGGCTCATCCCATGTATCCCATTAGTCTAGACTATTAGGGCAACTGTCCATAGCCCCCTGCTCAGTTTTCCATCTCTTTCCTCAAGTCCCAATAGCAAAACTATGTGGTCTAGGGGTTGCTAGGTGATATTTTGTAAACTGGTATTCTCTCTCATTTGAAAGAAATCCTTTCTTTCTTAAACCCTGCTGAGCCAGAGGATTAACCAAAACTCTCTTTTTTTTTACCCTTTCTCTGCTGAATCTATTTGTCACTATTTAAGAATTCTGCCTGGAACTGTGAGTTTGTCCCATAGACCTTCGTGGGATCTTCTACAAGAAATGATTTGTTACATATACTGTCATGGAATCCTTTACAACAAATGATCTGTCCCATAGACTTTCATGGGATCCCCTACAAGAAATGATTTATTTTACTTTTATGGAATCGCCACAACATGCAGTGGTCTGTCCTATATGTTGTGTCCTAGATGTGCAGCTGACATCACTGTACTATAACCTTTCCCAGGAGTATGTGGCATCTCAGAAAAGGATTAAACAGGAATCACCAAGAATATGATACCTGAAAATGAAGAGATTAGTGAGCAGCAACCAGGCTAAAAATAAACTCAGGAGACAGATTACGGTCTAGGAATGAATGTGTTAAATATGTGTATAGTAAAATCTTCTATGGCTCAGCAACCACAAATATAACAGCTTCATTTGTACCATATAACCTCTCCCTATATCCCTTCTGATAGTTCCATATAAACTGTCTATATCTTCTCTTATAGCTCAATATAAACTCGCCTGATAACTCTTCCTGTTACTATTTATCACTTCTTTCTTTTTCTCCCCCTTTTATTTTATATAAGCTCCCCCTATAACTCTTCTAATGTCCTTTAACCGCTAATATTACACATGTAATTTCTCCTAAAATTCCTCCTTTCCCTACATATAACTTCTTTTTATAACTCCTCCTATTGCTCCATATAACCTCTCCCTTAAACTTACCCTATTGTGCCATATTACCTTTTCCCATGCAACCTCTCCCTATAACTCTTTAGCTTGCTTAATATAACCTCTCCCTATAACTCAAACTGGTGCATGCCATACTTCATCACATCTTACTATATATGCTGCCTAAGATTTCTTCTCACATTTAACAGTAAACAAATTGGGAGAAATTCATTAAGCTATCTCAGGTAAGTTACTTTTTCCCATGGGAATAAAAGTAAAAGGAGTAAATCCCATCCAATGTGGCTTAACAATGATTTAAAGATCAAGATACAGGGTAAAAAACAGGCATTTAAATTATACAAACAAGAGGGGACAGAGACTGCTTTACGGGAATACAAGGAAATCAACAAGGCTTGCAAAAGCGCGATTAGACTGGCCAAAATAGAAAAAGAAATATTTATTGCAAAAGAGAGTAAGACTAACCCTAAAATATTTTTTAAGTATATTAATGGGAAGAAGGCGAGGAAGGAAGCTATAGGAACATTACAATGTGACACAGGCTGTATGAAAATTAGTGACCAGGAAAAGGCAGATGAGCTAAATAGGTTCTTTTCTTCGGTATACACAAGGGAGGTACAAGTGGTTGGGACACTGCACCATAATGGGGCTACACTACCTTTGCCAAATAATTGGTTAACACAGGAAGTAATCCAAAAGAGGTTGGAAAAAATAAATGTTAATAAAGCCCCGGGTCCTGATGGAATACATCCAAGGGTACTAAGGGAACTGGGTTCTGTAATAGCCAAACCATTATATTTAATTTTTCAAGATTCACTCAACACAGGGTCTCTACCAGATGACTGGAGAAAAGCAGATGTGATACCTATATTTAAAAAGGGAGCAAGAGCAAATCCGGGGAATTATAGACCAGTGAGCCTCACTTCTGTAGTGGGGAAGCTTTTAGAAGGGTTAATAAGGGATAATATACAAGAATATGTCTATTTAAACAGGATTATAAGTAGGAGTCAACATGGATTTATGAGGGATAGGTCATGTAAACAAATCTAATTAGTTTCTATGAGGAGGTTAGTAGGAACCTGGATCAAGGCAACTCAGTGGATGTAGTCTTTTTGGATTTTGCAAAAGCTTTTGATACAGTGCCACATGGGAGACTATTGGGCAAACTAAGGGATACAGGAATTGCCGTAAATATCTGCTCATGGATTGAGAGCTGGCTAAAAGACAGGAAGCAAAGGGTTGTTGTGAATGGAACATACTCCGATTGGACTAATGTGGTAAGTGGGGTTCCTCAGGGTTCAGTATTAGGTCCTCTCCTTTTTAACATATTTATTAATGACTTAGAGGTAGGATTAGAGTGTGGTTTCTCCATTTTCGCTGATGACACAAAGTTGTGCAAGGTAATTAAATCAGATAATGATGTGCTTTCTCTCCAAGGGGATTTACATAAAATTGAGGAATGTGCATCTAAATGGCAGATGAGATTTAATACGAATAAATGTAAAGTTATGCCTCTGGGAAGGAAAAATAGCCATGCAATTTATAATCCTAATGGAGCAAATCTAGGTGTATCAGATATTGAAAGGGATTTGGGAGTGCTTGTGGACAACCACCTAGGTAACAGTGCTCAAAGCCAAGCAGCAGCTGCAAAGGCAAATAAAATATTAGCATGTATTAAGAAGGGTATAGAAGCCACGAAAGCAAATATAATTCAAATCTCTAGTACGCCCTCAGTTGGAATATGGAGTACAATTTTGGGCATCACTTCATAAAAAGGACATTTTAGAGCTGGAAAAGGTACAGAGGAGGGCGACAAAACTAATAAGGGGAATGGAGGGGCTAAGTTATGAAGAAAGACTAACCAAATTAAACGTATTTTCTCTAGAAAAAAGGTGTCTAAGAAGAGATATGATTACCTTATATAAATACATCCAGGGTCAGTATAAAGATTTGTCAAGGGAGCTTTTTGTGCCAAGAGGTTTTCAACTGACAAGAGGACATCCCTTGAGGTTAGAAGTAAAAAGATTCCACCTCAAAGAAAGAAGAGGGTTCTTCACAGTAAGGGTGGTTAATCTGTGGAATTCTCTACCACAGGAGGTGGTGACGGCAGATTCGATAGATAACTTTAAAAGGGGACTAGATTTATTTCTAATTAAAAAGGGAATTCAGGGTTATCATGGATAATTAGAGAGACAGAATTGATACAAATTTTTAAAATTTCCCTTTTTAGAGGATTGGCTAAGTCTCGCTTGTTTTTTTTGTTTTTTTCTATTTGTCTTCCTCTGGACTAATAAATAATAAAAAAATAAAAAAATTAAATAATTGATTAATAATTAATTAACAACTAATGAATTAACAATTAATCTGCATATTGCAGGTCAGCAGAGATCTTAAAAGGTTGAACTTGATGGACTGAAAGTCTTTTTTCAAGCTTAAATACTATGTAACTATGTAACTATTAAATAGAGCAATGTGACATTTAGTGAATTTCCCCCACTCTTGGTGCAAATCCAAGTTAAAAGGAGATAAACAAACATATAAGGTATTTGCATGACAGCCATGGATTCTGCCCTGCCCACAGGTTACTGAGCCTCTTGTCCTGGGCAGCCTCACTCATATCAATCTGATAAAGCCGCCTGTCAGCAGAGCTGCAGGTTTGCTGAAAACATTATACGTGTGTAACACAATAAAATGGAAAGATCGTTAGTGGCTTGTGAACCCTTGGAGCAACTATCAGTCAATTTATCAGGACAGACACACAATATGATGTAACAGCAAGAATAAAGAATTAACTAATGGTAATATAATAAGAAAGGTCTGATAGATAGAGTGGTCTAATCTGACGGGGAAAGAAGGGTCTAATCTCAGGGGACATGAAGATCTGATCCCTGGGGACAAGAGGGTCTGGCAAAGACATAATGGTCTGATCTAGAAGGGATAGGAGGGTCTGATCTAGAAGGGACAGGTGGGTCTTAATTGGATGGGTAGTTTGGCCTGATCTGAGGGTAGACAGGAGGGTCTGATCTGGAGGGGACAGAAGAACCTGATTTGGGTGGAGATGAGGGTCCGATCTGGAGGCTTCAGGAGGGTCTAATATGGAGGCTTCAGGAGGGTGTGATTTGGAGGCTTCAGGAGCGTCTGGTCTTAGGGCACAGGAGCATCTAAATTGAAGGGTTATATTTTCTCTTGGACACTCTTGCAAACACCTTCCTGGAAATTGTAGAGTTAAAGCTCCTTTGTCACGTCCAGTGTGGAAAATATGTTTATTTAAAGCAGTCAGCCCTGCTCATCCTGGAACTCCCAGCCATGGTTACTCTGAGGGGCAGACTCGTGACTAAAAAAAAATAAAGAGACAATACAAGTAAAACTCTTTTATAGTCAGATCTCTGCCAGCGTCACGCTTCTCATATGCAACCGTTACCACAATAAACTTTTGGAAGGTCAAGCAAACATATTTTCATAACTTAAAGTGACACAGCAAAGGTCCCATTTATTGGGGGGCAAAGCCTATGCATATAAATAAATATAATTGGCCATTATTAAACATTTTGAAGTGTTAGATAATTGAGCTTGAAAGTTTAGAATTGTTTTTTGGTTTATTTATTCAATTTGCAAAGGAATTTTGTATATATTGCAAAAGTCATAATTTGCCTTCAATATGTTACCAAAAACAACATTATTACAAACATACAAAGTTATTTTATATTACGTGTACAATCATGTTTTATAAAGGTATAAAAGTAAATATGACCTTGCTATCAAGGTTGAGACAAATGAAAATAGAGGAAAAGGAAAAAAATAAGTTGCTGAAGCAACTAGTACTGTATAGGAAGAATATGATCCAGCTAAGCTCCTTTATTCTAAAACCAATGGTTGACAAAATTCCAGGAGATACATGTGCATACATTTGACATATCAGACTTACAATGCAAAAACACAGAACTCTAGCATTTAGAATACAATAATCAGAGTCTAGAATTAAGGGCAGACCAGGTACTCAACCCAATACAAAAAGTACAAACCAATGAGAGAATGCAGACAGAGAATTGTGAAGCATAGCTGGAAGTTTTTCCATCTCCATGGTTCTGTAATTAAATCTATTATTTGAATGAGGTAAGGTGTATCAGATAGCTTCCAGTGGAAAGCTATGGCTCTTCTCATGGCTAATGTAATTAATTTATGTTTTTAGTTAATTGTGGAGTAGGGCATGTTAATGAATAGAACCTCGGGTCTGGTCTGATCAGTGTTTGTAAACAGCTGGATATCAACTGGTAAATTAATTAATGAAATAGTGGGGAAAGCTTAGGTCAGTTCCACCACTTAAGGAGATATGTGTGTCTCTAAGCTGTTAAATATGGGGTTTATTGGCAGTCCAGTTTGTTGGAGGGAATGTAGATAGAGGGGATATTACACCACCTTCTTATTAGGGTCTTGTAGGATTGCTCTTTATAATTAGAGCACATTTAAAGAGATTTGTGTATGCCCCAGAATTCCTGCCAACCCTCTCCTGTCGACATATCCCCTAGCTGTCTTTCCCAGGGAGGTTCTTCTGAGGTGAGTCTAATAAGCATATTTGCACCGTTGTTATTAAGGGTGCTAAACCCAACTTTTTAATATGCCATGGCAAGGCAAAGCTTCTAACCTGCATGTATATTTAAAAAAATCATGAGGGAACAAAGTAGGCCTGGATTGCATTGTTTCAAACGAGATTATTTTACTATTATCAAGCATATCTTTAAATCTGGTAAGGTTGGATGCTTTTATACCCCTAAGGAGTATCAGGTCTAATCCAGGAGGAAACATTTTATTTAAAAGCAAAGGATTACAAGGGGATGATGAAAAAAATTGGTCATATTTTGTGATAAGTGAATCCCACAATGAGAAAGAAGTAGTTATTGCAGGACATTCCTGAATTCTAAAGGGTTCTGTATTTCTTTGGGACCCAGATACAATAAGATAAAAGGTTTGGCAAAGCAGGATCTATTTCTGGATCTTCCCATCTCTTAGTGTGTTGTGGATTTGTGCCAAGCTTGAATTTGAGCTAATTGGGCTGCCTGGTAGTATCACATATATAGATGTAAGTGTCGGTGACATTTGCGATGTTTGTAATGCAGTTGCGACCTGGCATAGCAAGGTCGCAACCGCGCGCCTCGTAAAGCGAGGTGAGCCATGTACGGCGCACAACTTAGGCTGGATGGGCGCCAAAGGCGCTCACCTGTAAAGCCTCGCAAAGCGAGGCGAGCCGTGTACAGCACAGGACTTAGGCTGCATTCTGAGGGTCGCAACTGCGAGCCAAGCACTTAACTCTAAAAACCCTAAAAAAAAAAATTACAAATATAATAACACACTCACAGGCAGCACAGAGGGAGAGCCAGGAAGCCTGGGAGTGAGGTTGCAAGCGATTTTGAGACATATTTGGGGGTTTTCGTCAATCCAAAGTCAGCTAAGTGAGGAAAAAAATGGCGGACGAAAAACATAAAGAAGTCTGGAACTGCATGAAAACGAGGCTAAGCAAAGCTAGGCACGCGGGACTTAGAAAATACACAACGGCAAAGACACTAACACTTACACGAACAGTAAAAATTACACAGTCTGATTAAGCCAGGAGTGATAATATTAATTTATCAATAAAGTATTCTCAAACTCACTGAATAGTGTAGCTATAACCATTTCAAATCCCCCTGTCTCCTTCATCCCCCAAGAACATATCTTCCGAACCCCCCCCCCCCCCCTGCCCCCCCATGTTAGATCCACCTATTCCCTTCGGATCAGATTCACTTGTCCCTCCAGATCACACATACCCGTTCCCATGCCATATCTGGCTGTCCCCCACTTGGTCAGACCTGTCTGTCCCCCCAGGTCAGACAAGTCCTGTCTCCTGACATAAAACCCTTCTCTCCTTTCCAGACAGGACCCTCCTGTCCCACCACATCAGACCCTTCTATCCCCCCCAGATCAGACCTTTCTGTCCCCTGAGATCAGACCCTCTTGTCCCCCCAGATTGGACCCTCCTATCCCGTAGGTGAGGTCATCTATCCTCTGCAGATCAGACCACCCTGGCCCCAGGTGAGATCCACCTATGCCATCCAGATCAGTACCTATCCACCCCAAATCTGATCTGATTTGTCACACCCGCTTGTCACACCTTTGTATCCCCTCATCAACAAACCTGTCTGTCCATTCTAAGTCAGACCCTCCAGCCTCTCCAGATTAGTCTCCCTGTCTTCCCCAGAAAAGACCTGTTTATCCCACCCAAATCACAATTTAGTGTCTTCCCAATATCAAATGTTCCTCCCCAAGGTTATATCCAAAGTGTTCCCTTTTCCAATGTACTTTAATACCTACACCAACTAAGGTCATCAACCTTAAATCCCCTAAGTGAATCAGGCTACCTCAGCAGGTTCATTCCCTACTATTTCAAGTTTCCTATGACCCATTGGAGCATGCCCTCTTTTTCTGCACCTATCTCTCTACTGCAATTGGTAAGCAGACTCCCACACATTATGTCCTCAACTTGTCATTCTTCTGGTTCATTGTTAATATTTTAAAGGATGTGTACCTTGAGCTGACCTTATTAAGGCTAATTAGCTAATTGGTCGACACAAGATGAAAAGCAAACAATAAACCAGCCTCACAGGTCCACACTAATTACCCTACCTGGCTCCAGACCTGCCTGACTTATTGTCTGAAAAGTACAGGGGCCACATTTCCAAATTGTCCTGGGTAATTGTTGCAAAGCTTATAAAAGGTGTTTTTTTTTGCATTATAAATAATGATCTAATATTTCAAAACCAAATTTTTACTTTAAAGGCAGCTTTTGAAAATCATAGGCACTCACCATTGTAAGGGACCAGTTGAATTTCTATATGATCTTTTGAGTAACTATATTTTACAATGAACAAAATAAACATAGCTTGTATATTTTATTGCTTATTCAAAACAAAAACAAAAAGCTGGATGCACTCAGGTCATGAAGACATCATAAATTACAGTCTCTCTCTAAATGTTTCTGTACTCTCTTCACCACAATACTATTTTCCAGCTTTTTTTTCATTTGAGGTTAGTCACTTCAACGAAAATAAAGGAAAAAGCTGCTAATTTTGTTATTAATAGAGCGCCGTAGCATTTGCAGGGAGTGTGTGATGTTTGGTCCTTTCAGAAGCTGTTGACACAAATACACTGCAGGCTGGGATCTAACTCGTTTGGCTAGCGCACGTAGTGTGCGCGCACGAGAGCGCACGCCCGACCGCATTATGCACGGAAAGTAGAGTACATAGTAGAGTACTCTAATTACACGCTATCGGGGTTGTAGGTGGCCCTGGGAGGTGACAACTGATACGCACCATGCTGCAAGGGGATGGGATCCATGATGGCACCTGGATGGTGCTGGGATGGCTTCTCACAAGGTCTGGGGGATGCGGGAGATGGTTCCTACAAGGGGCAGGGGATGCCACATGGATGGTCACAGGATGGCACCTGGATGGTGCTGGGATGGCTTCTCACAAGGTCTGGGGGATGCTGGGGATGGTTCCTACAAGGGGCAGGGGGATGCCACCCACATGATCCTGCAGCTCAGGGATCCTCTGACGTCATGGCAGATGAGCACTGGTTAAAAATGCAGCTCCGAGTTGGAGTGACGTGAGCAGTGAGCTGAGCAGGAGGGGTGGGGGTGTTGGAGATCATAATGGGGGAGCTGGGGGGTGGGGGTTAGGAGATCATAATGGATTGCGAGGGGGGCCCTGATTTGGGGGACAATTGGTCTCATCTGGAGTATACTGAAGAGTCTGATATCCTGGGACAGGTTTGTCTGACCTAGGTGTAATCTAAAAGGGGAAGGTAGGTCTGACCTGAAGAAGACAGGAGGGGCTGATCTAGGGGGACAGGAAGGTCTAACCAAGAAGTGGAAAACCAGATATGACACAGGGGGACAGGAGGTTCTGATCTGGAGGGCATAGATGGATTTCACCTTGGGACAGGGTGGTCTGATCTGCAAGCCACCCCCCCCCCCCCCACCCCCATTATGATCTCCAACACCCCTCCTGCTCAGCTCACTGCTCGCGTCACTCCAGCTCGGAGCTGCATTTTAAACCAGTGCTCATCTGCCATGACGTCAGAGGATCCCTGAGCTGCAGGATCGTGTGGGTGGCATCCCCCTGTAGGAACCATCCCCAGCATCCCCCAGACCTTCTGAGAAGCCATCCCAGCACTATCCAGGTGCCATCCTGTGACCATCCGGTGACATCATGGAGCCCGTCCCCTTGCAGCATGGTGAGTATCAGCTGTCACCCCACAGGGCCACTTACACCACCAATAGCTTGTAATTAGAGTACTCTACTATGTACTCTACTTTCCATCCACTAGATGCCGCTGTGCATAATGCGGCCGAGCGCACGCTTGCGGTGTGCGCACACTACATGCGCTAGCCAAACAAGCTAGATCCGCAATCTGCAGTGCGGGAGGGCAGCTGAAATATGTATCAATTTTAAAATTTCGAAAAAAAATTCACTTGGTTTTCAATGCTGTATTTAAGGATTTAGCAGTGTTGACGAATTGCATGTCCCTTTAACACAAATATATATTAGCAACGTATAAGGAGCTCTTTAGATGTTTTTAAATAAATACAAAACGGTACGAAAATACAAAAATGTGGACACAAACAAACTAAAATAATATCAATACAGATAAACATGTTAGGAATGCATTGTTACTCAGCAATGTTTGTGTCAGATTCTGATAAATGATTGACAGTGCTGAACACAGACAGGGAGTGTAATTAATCCATGAAACACCTTAAAGTAACACCTGTCATCTCATCCATCAATCTCTTAGAGAGCATAAAAAAACTGTCTCTACATTATACTAGCTGTTTTTCTTTATAGTAAATCTTTCCTGATATACTTAGCCATTGTTTTTGCAACTGATTTATGCTAATTTGCAGCCCAGAGCTTGAGGAGGGGATATCAATGCATGGTAACATTGAGGGGAATAGTTTTGTCCATCACAGAGACAGATAAACCGACTATGGCTCCCATGCTAATCGAGCAGTGTAATTTGTGGTATACCCGTAAATCGCCTGCGGGAACTTTTCTTCCCTACATGACACAATTATGTTAACCTTTTCACTGCATTCAGCCCACATCTGTAAATCCTGCCTTGTCCGCAAGAGATTTCAATGTAAACAAAGCTTTACAGATGAGAAACGGCTTTTGGAACCAATAGAAAATGAGAACGTCAGGATTATTATAATATTATTTTTTTATTTAGTTATTTATATTTTTTAAATTAAATAGATGTGACAATTGTTTATATAGAGTCAATATATAATGTAGTAACCCCTCGAGTCCTGGGTTGTGTGTTACCCTGGATGTTGTATAATGAAGCAGACATAACAATATAATATCATATTTTTTAATTATACATATTTTATATCGGACTATTAAGTGTCAAATAACAATGAACATTCTGCATTTTCTATTGTTTTTTGGTGCTATCTTATCTATTTAACCGCTGCTGTGACACTTAGCAATGGTTTTAAAACCATTTGCAAGTAGACTTTGGTACTGTTTTCTTATTTTTTTTTTGTATTTACGGCACTGCCCTAATTTGCGAGTTATCCACAAAGTCTTATATGCATAAGTTTTTGGTGTAAAAGTCTAACAGAGTAAGTCGAAATCTTTTGGCAGTGCATATGCCTTAATTTTCATCTGTGGCTTGCCTCAGTCCCACGTAGCAGTTCTCTTGCAATGTTTCAGAGATGGGTGATTAACATAGCTAGATAGCTCTACTTAGTTCTTAAACCTGCTGTAATTTTGTGATATACTGATTAGCATAGGGACCTATGATATCAATTAGCAATTTTCTAAGAATTAATTTGCCTAAACATAAAGGACAGATAATACTGAATGTCTTACGAATTGTTCACTTTAGAAAAAATATCTAATACATGGTAGATCCTGTTTTTCAGGCTCTTTAAGAATAACCGAAAACAATAACTGGATTCAATAGTCATGCTTTTATGACACATTTATTTATATGTGATTTTTTTTCTGATCACTGATATATCTTAAGGTTATGAGATTTTATAATAAACTTACATAAAGGGGCACAGCAAATGTTACAGATGTATATTGCATACATATGAATAAATATAAGGAATCTAACAAAAGTGGAAATGTTAGATAATCAAGATTGAAAATACCAGTTTGGTAATTGTTCTGTCATTCTTATTTATTCCAACTGAAGACCAGCCTGGGGATGGCATGTCCTTCGGCCATGTCCTTTAATATGTCCTTTAATATGAGAGCCTGCCATGAGTGGGCACTATCCCACATAAGTTTGTAAATGCATTTTTTTGTCTACTAAAATATTTAAAGAACATTAACATTAAAGTATGTTAATATATATTTCTAAATACATTTTTTGTGATATTGAACTTTAAAGCTATTCTGTGTTCTTTTAATTTGTGTTACATGCAAATAGTCACATGCACACACAAGCAGCGAGCTTAGTGTGCGCTCAGCTGTTTTCACTGCATTGTGAGAACTAATGGTCTAACTTAGGTGGGTGTGTGGGGAAGTCAGTAATGAGTGCAATTAAGGTGAACTAGTGCAATTAATACTAGAAACCTTTTTAGCTGGATGAGCTCTGATCCATTAGAGCAATTACATTCTTATACTGCAATGCAGAGTGGTACAGAGTATTACATCACACACACACACATATATATATATATATATATATATATATATATATATATATATATATATATATATATATATTACTTTATTTCTATCTCAGCAACATATTCCATAGCACTATATATGGTTAAGTTCAAGTCAAAACAATACAACACAATACAAAAAAATAAAAAAATAAAAAATAATGGCATTACTATTAGTGTGTTAAACTTTAATCATGGCCTGCCTGGGGGTCTTTGAAGAGAGGGTTATAATGCTTTAAGATATCCCTAACTAAGAATAGGTGTCTATGCCAAAATAACCGAACTAATAATTTCTAAAGCAGGTATATCCTGACATTCTTGACCTGTTATTATCCGATGAATGTGACGTCGGGAACCAGTAATTTCACACTTACATTTACTGAGAACTTATTTCTAAGTCTCTTGTTATCATGGGTGTCGGAACTGGAGGTGGGGGGGGACAAATCCCCCCGGATTTTCTCTGTTTGTATGTATGTATGTATAAGCTATTTTACAGCCTGTGTATACAATGAGCTGTATCCCCCCAGAATTATTCTGGCTCCTACACCCCTGCTTGTTAATGATGATTTTTTTTATCCATGGAAACATACATGAGGGCAGAACAAGAAATCTCCTTTTCTGGGATGGTTTAGGAGTGATGATAAAGGGACACAGTAAAGGCCCAGTTAATGCAGTAAGGTACATCACAGACAATAGTTGTCAAACTGCGAGTTGTCGTCAAGCTTGCGAGCCTCGCAAAGTGAGGTGAGCCTTTTGTGGCCCATAGGGCCTCAACTGTGTGCCTCGAGAAATGAGGCGAGCCGCTGAGGCATAGAAGCCTTCCGAGCTCAGAGCATTTAGGCGATGCATCGCCTGCGTACCTCGCAAATCGAGGTGAGCAGTTGAGTCATTGAAACACGTGGGACTTAGACTGAAATGAGCGCCGAATGCTCTCCAGCGAGCCTCACAAAGCAAGGCGAGCCATTGAGGCATTGAAACACACGGGACTTAGGCAAAATGAGCGCCAAAGGTGCTCCTGTGAGCCTCGAAATGTGAGGTGAGCAGTTGAGGCATTGAAACACGTGGGACTTAGCCTGCAAGAGGTTAAGAAACGCGGGACTTACTTAGGCTGCAAGCGGTTGAGGAACGTGGGACTTATAAAATAAAATTCCAACCTCAGAATCTCGAGGGCAAAAAAATGACCTTGCAAAAAGACGACTTTAACGGCCGAACCGCAGAAATCGAAAGATACGAAAAACAAGAAAAAAAATAAAAATAAAATAAAAATAAACATTCACACACAGCAAGGGGGGAACACCAGGACATGCAAATTTAAGCTGATTTTGCAGAGTTTCGGCACTCAAAAATTGGCTAAGCGAGAAAACAAATGGTGGACAAAAAGAATGAAAGCAAAGCTAAAGGTGACAGAAGCTCGCAAATCACCACCAGGCCCGTACGAGTTAGCCAGGAATGACCTAAAAAAATAACGACCTTGCAAAAATACTAATTTAACGGCCGAACCGCAGAAGACGAAAAAAAAATTAAATAAAAAAAAAACACACTCACACAAAGCAAGGGGGAGTCAGGTTGCACGCGAATTTAAGCCAAATTCGCTGAGTTTCGGCACTCAAAAAATGTCTAAGCGAGAACAAAAATGGCGGCCGAAAAAAAAATGAAAACGAGGCGAAAAGAGACCGAGGCGCACAAGTTAGGCAGGAACGTAGTAGATACAAAATATACCATTACAACGGACGGAAAATGCTCGCGAGCCAAGTAACACACAGAAAAAAGCCGCTATTTTACAACACTAACTTGCAAATAATAATATTACGATTCTAAAATGGCTCTTTACCCGCCTAAACAAATGGTTTGGCCTCACGCACGCAGCCTATTTACACTGCACACTTGGCACATTGCTGACACTTTCTCCTCAGGTGATCAACACTCCAACTGTACATTTTCCGATGCAGGAAAATTCAAAGAGATTGTTAGCTCTTCAGTATATTGATTGATGCATACTAAATATAAATAGGTAAAGTACTGTATATTAATTTATTAATTCATATTAATTTATTAATTCACTGTACTCATTTTTTTTTTAGATTTTACACTGTACTTATATATCTGTCTTCGCGATGACCGCCGAAGGTGATCGTTGCAAAGCAGGACACTTGAAGTACATGATGGGAGAGGCTCACAATGAGCGCCAAAGGTCCTCAGAGGAGCAAAAGCCTTACATTGTGTGGCAAACAGCATTCCCATGGTTTCAAATTTTATTTTTGACGGGCAAGTCCCTAGAATATAAATAAATGCCTTATTAGATAGGTCTTGAAAAAGTCCTGCCATTCTCCTAATAACTCGGGTGATTGATGTTTCCTGCAGTGGGGGTCCACAAGAGCATGTCCAGTTGTGGATAAGTGTTACAGTTTTTTAAATTATTTATTTTAGACCTTGAAGAAGTAATTAGACACATGTTAAGATCCGTGAACATGAAAATATCTAAACTGACAACAATGCATGCAAGCCCCAATGAGAAATGAACAATTATTGGCAATCATTAGTCACAATCATTAGTGTAAATAGATAACAGGCTTTCTGAAACCTGCATTTATACAGAACATTAATAGCTCCAGCATGTTGTGAAAAAAAAAAAAACTTTAATATATTTTTGGAACATTTATACATATTAAAAAACATGCAGGTGCTGGAAAACATAGCAAGGAAAGATTGATATAATAAAGAATGGGAAAAAAAAACTGTCAAGGGTGTTTTTCTCTTCTTACTGTATATGCATGGAGGGTTTCAGTCTGCAACATTCCCCCCATACAATATTTGTCAGTGTCTTTTCCAAATGGGAAAATATATGATCTATATCTATAATATCCTTGGTGCTTTACACCACTTTTCCAAATGTCTATATACACACACATACTATTCCATTTGTGCCTGGCTATGAAGGAGTTCATTTTGCATGCTAGTTTATCCAGTCTCTCAGTCCCCAGTGTGGATACCACTAACACAGACAGTTCCCACCACACATACACTTTATTTTACCTGTTCCCTTAGGGTGACAAGACATGCATACTGATATGCTCAGAATTACTGTCTCCAGCACAGGATAACAAACAAATCATATTTGTATTCTAAGCCACTAACACTAGAATCAACAATGCTGTTGTAATACAGGGGTGTGACTGAGGGTGAAGGGAGGCAAGGGACAAAGCTCCCTGATGCATGCTGTGGCACCCATAAGACACACATGCTCTGTGTGCCACATGTTGCTGTGCTGGGGGCATCCACAGGACATAAGGCCCTGCTTTCTTTGCCAAATGTGCGGTGTGCTGGGGTCTCCATGTGATACAGGACCCTACTCTCTGGGTCACACCATGCTGGGGGCATCCATATGATACTGTACACTGCACACTGTCACACTGTGCTGTGCTGGATGCATCCATAGGGTATAGGGCACTGCATTCTGTGTCACACTGTGCTGTATTGGGGGCACCCATAGGATATAGGACACTGCACTCTGTGTCACACTGTGTTGTATTGGGGGCATTCATAGGATATAGGACACCTCACTCTGTGTCACACTGTTCTGTATTGGGGCATCCATAGGATATAGGACACTGCATTCTGTGTCACACTGTTCTGTATTAGGGGCACCCATAGGATATAGGACACTGCACTCTGTGTCACACTGTTCTGTATTGGGGCATCCATAGGATATAGGACACTGCACTCTGTGTCACACTGTTCTGTATTGGGGCATCCATAGGATATAGGACACTGCACTCTGTGTCACACTGTTCTGTATTGGGGCATCCATAGGATATAGGACACTGCACTCTGTGTCACACTGTGTTGTATTAGGGGCATTCATAGGATATAGGACACCTCACTCTGTGTCACACTGTGTTGTATTGGGGGCATCCATAGGATATAGGACACTGCATTCTGTGTCACACTGTTCTGTATTGGGGCATCCATAGGATATAGGACACTGCACTCTGTGTCACACTGTTCTGTATTGGGGCATCCATAGGATATAGGACACTGCATTCTGTGTCACACTGTTCTGTATTGGGGCATCCATAGGATATAGGACACTGCATTCTGTGTCACACTGTTCTGTATTGGGGCATCCAGAGGATATAGGACACTGCACTCTGTGTCACACTGTGCTGTGTGTTGGGGAAAATATACAAATATCCAATTTTAGTGTATATATAAAAAAAATAGCACTTCTTTCAGTGAGTATGATACTTGGCTGGGATGTAAGCTGTGAGACAGTATTTTTCATTTTGGGATATGGATTAAGAAATCTGCATGATTTAGCAATTTCAGTTAAGAGACAGAACAGCTTTTAGTCATAACAAAATATGTTTTTTTAGCTTTACCCAAAGTAAAAAATGTGCCCTTTGCGCAAAACATTAGGAATTAAGTATTTCTTGCACATCTATAAGTGACGAACCAAAACATGTTTGATAAGTACTGATCACATGTTATATTCTTATTGGATATCATATGTAAATAAAATGTTATTAGTTGTTGGTGGGAGTGTCTCATTCTACTGGAGGGAATGATGGGTTATACCATGGTTTTTATGTGGGCGAGTATAAGAACCGATGTTGTTTACATTTCAGTTCAGCACCCATAGGATATAGGGCACTGCACTCTGTGCCACACTGTGTTGTATTGGGGGCATCCATAAGATATAGGACACTGCACTCTGTGTCACACTGTGCTGTATTGGGGGTATCCATAGGATATAGGACACTGGATTCTGTGTCGCACTGTGCTGTATTGGGGTCATCCATAGGATATAGGACACTGAATTCTGTGTCACCCTGTGCTGTATTAGGGACATCCATGGG
Source organism: Discoglossus pictus (assembly GCA_027410445.1). Classification (NCBI taxonomy): domain Eukaryota; kingdom Metazoa; phylum Chordata; class Amphibia; order Anura; family Alytidae; genus Discoglossus; species Discoglossus pictus. The sequence continues at coordinate 156,847,224 of CM050168.1, read as the reverse complement.
ATTTAGGACACTGAATTCTGTGTCACACTGTGCTGTATTGGGGTCATCCATAGGATATAGGACACTGTATTCTGTGTCACCCTGTGCTGTATTGGGGTCATCCATAGGATATAGGACACTGAATTCTGTGTCACCCTGTGCTGTATTAGGGACATCCATAGGATATAGGACACTGTATTCTGTGTCACACTGTGCTGTATTGGGGTCATCCATAGGATATTGGACACTGTATTCTGTGTTTTCCTGTACTGTATTAGGGATATATATGGGATTTAGGACACTGAATTATGTGTCACACTGTGCTGTATTAGGGACATTCAGGAGGTGCAGTCAGGAGGTTATAATTAAATTAAATATCCAGCACTGCCTGAGTCCTGATACTAGTATTGTGCACCATATAAATACCCTTTTCTCTTTGCACCCTGGTTACACCACGTTGTAAAAGCTGGGGGGGGGGGGGGTTAAAGGAGGGGACTGAACAATAAATAGAAAGAATCCTAATTAAAGGGAGTTCTCATCCAGGGCAAGTGCCAAAAGGTTGCTGGGGAGAACTGAACAATGAGAAAGTGGGCAGGGCGCCAAGTAAAGACAAACTAAACACATCTCTTGTCTTTTGGGGGGCACATACAAAAATATAACTACAATTGGTTCCTATTAAAAATGGAAGTTTTAGATAACTGAGCTTCAAATGTATTTACGCATAAATCACTTGACAAGGTCATCTTTCCTTTATCTAACATGATTAAGTACCTCTCTTAGCAAGATAAACCACCAGAATATGCTCAGTTGGATAAATAATAATAGTCACAGAGATAAGTATGTGTTAAAGTATTATTATTATTATTATTATTATTATTATTATTATTATCAACAACAACAATAATAATAATAACAACAGATGGATTAAACATTTCAATTTACATAAATTGCTGCCTTTTCAGAATATTCTGAATTTCTAGCCTATGCCCCTAAACTCTTCCCACAAAGGATTCTGTATTGCAGCCTGCAGGGAGTGCTGTTGTGGGGAACATGTGGCTCATTGCATTAGCAATTTTTTATAAAGTGAATCATGCCTAAGAAATATTGTTGGTGCTGCATTTTTCGGCAAAATAGGCAACTTTTAAATACAGTACTAATTAGCTGTTTATGTAGTAATTAGGATTGCAGTCTGCTTGACCATGGTTGAAAAAACAACACCCCCAATGTTATCATGCTTATATTCCCTCCCCCACTCTTATCAGGCACTCGTAGCAAATTGCGCCACACATTTGCCTAAAAGAGACGCACAATCAATGCTTAATTCAGTAATAATTTACTGAAGAGAAAAAACTCTGCACATCATTGGATGCGCAGTGATGAAGTCAGACGACCACCGAGGATAATTGTTGGAAGGATCCAACATGCACTTGCCTGGCGCAGACTAATTCCGATTGATGACACAGATGGTACAGACTGGTGATAGACGATCCAGGATAGACCTTTGAGAGGATGACCTATAGGACCTCACCTCACAGGGGAATTAGCCGGTATACTAGATAGGTGAGATTTTTTCTATTTTTGCACAGACGCATAGACCTGAGTGTCAGTCTGATAGAGGATAGGTGGGTCCTATTTTCAAACCACCACCACAACATAGGTAATCAGGGCCATAGAGCTAACTTAATTCATTCCCGCTACCTGTGCCATATAGAGATTTTTTTCTCCTAGCTTTTGTACTAAATTGAAACTAAGCTAGTATTCTACTGATTTTTTTACGCCTTATCATACTGCTAATTATAAGTGCATTGTCCTTTGCTTATACAAGTTATGGTCATACAATAGGTACCATGTCACATCATCTATTTGCTTAATGTCTGACCGCTTCACTGCTCTCTGAGTGACTTTTTCACTGTATATAATTACTTTTAATTGACATTTTATTTGACCATATCTGTACTGTAGACTATTAATTTATCCAAATAAAAGTTATATTTTATCTTTTACTCCTTTTTCTTCCTGCGATGTATTCCTCACTCCAATACTGCGTAATATCATAGTTGCGAACTATGGGCCTCATTCTATTAACGTCCGTAGGAGACGCGTGGCCGCAAGGACCGGCCCGCAGGCTACTTCCGTATTCTATTCCGTTGCGGCTGACGGCTCCTACTGGTTTTCGGACGGCGCCCTGTTATGGATTGTGGCCGCCCCCGCCGCAGGGAAAGCCTTTGATCTTACGAGGCCGCAAGAGTTTCAGATGCAAAAAAAACCAAGGTCGCTATTCAAATGCTACGTGAACCCTTCCGTCAAGGCAGTAAATCGCTAAAACCGAGCCGCAGCTTACTTACACCTAAAAGGTCCCGCAAGGCTCTTACTTACAAATCGGAGCATCAATTAAGCACAGAAAAAAACCCATCCTGTACTTTGATGAGACGTGAAAGTGATTGTAGGTTAGAATTCATAGCACAACATTCCCCAACACTCAAATCTGAAAATAATTTTTATTGTAATTCATGTTCATTTTCCGTGTCCAGAGTCCCATGGACTTGGAGCACATCAGACCCGCAACGGCTGCGGGATTAGCCTCCGTCAAGTAGGTAAATGGGTAAAATAGACCCACAGGTCACAAAGGGCTTACTTACAAATCATATGCACTAATTAAGCAAATAGAAAAGCCATCCTATACTTTTATTAAAAGTTAAAATTATGTTGGTCTTAGAATTAAAAGTTCAACATTACCCTCCTCTCAAATCTGCAAATAAAGAAATTTAATTTTATGTTCAATCTTTGTGTTCTATCTATCATGCAAGCCCGCACGGGTTTGAATAACAAGCTACGGGCTTGGAAGACAATCACCCTACAAGCCCGCATGGGCGTGAATAACGAGCTACGGGCTTGGTCATTGAAGCCCATGGGACTTGGACGGATTTTAAACCTGAAATCAAAGATTATAATTTGGCAATGTGCAAGCTTGAGAATGTTTTGCTATTAATCCTCATCTCCCATATTGTGTTCCCCATCATTTACAGTGCTTCACAGTGCTGGATTGAATATATATTGGCATCTACAATGCTTTGAGTTTACGGCCTTCAACCTCCAAACCCGTTCAAGTTTTAACAACAATGAGCCCGCGGGACTTGGGACGATAAATAAACCGGAAATGAAATATTGGATTTGGGTGATGTGCAAGCTTGAGAGGATGTTGCTATTAATCCTCATGTCCCCCATTATGTTGCCTATCATTTGCAGTGCTTTATAGTGCTGTCTTGAATTTATATTTGCATTTACAGTTTTCTGACTGTGCGGCCTTGAAACACGATTTACGGGCCCGCGGGAAACGCTTGGGGCCAATTGCATGATTTGCGGCCAGCCGTAAAGGGGGACCTCCTTGCGGCGCCATCCATTTGAATAGCAGCATAGCAGTAGCGCTACACGGGGCCATACGATGGCCGCAAGGAATCGCAGCAACTTCCAAATACAGTACTAATTAGCTGTTTATGTAGTAATTAGGATTCCAGTCTGCTTGACTGTGGTTGGCAAAACAACACCCCCAATGTTATCATGCTCACATTCCCTCCCCCACTCTTATCAAGCACTCTTAGCATATTGAGCCACACATTAGCCTAAAAGAGATGCACAATCAATGCTGAATATCTCAGTAATAATTTTCCTGAAGAGAAAAAACGCTAGCGCAATTTCAGGACAGTTTTTAATGCTATTTAAAGTGGAACCAATGTATTGTTTGGGTGGCAGTGTCCCTTTAAGTCTTCACTTGCTGTTATCTTTGGGATGTATCAAATGTTCCAAAAAATATATTAAAGTTCAGTTTTATTTATAACAAGAACCTGAAGATTTTGATACATTATATCAAAGCAGAATGTCTGGAAACCTTAACCCCATGTGCACTGATGTTTTTTTGTATTTTGATTTGATTCTTTTTAAACAGATTTTCCCATTCTGGATCGCTACCTTGTCGCGGTGAAGGGGCTTGTGTACTTCAAGAAAGCTGTGAGCTGTACCATGTAGTGTCAGTATCTTTGCCATGAAAACCTTATGGATTAGCACAGCCAGACACAAGATGGGCCTGGCTTGCTGCGATCCATAGGGTCACGGAGAGTCGGACATGACTGAACAGCAATACAGATTTTGGGGGGGAATTTACTAACCATTTCACATGGCTGAGATGAGTTGAGAAGTAGTGTATAGTAAATAAAGGGAAGCACATCACAGCTACTTGAGATGCTTAGTAAATTCTCCAATTTATTTACTATCGGTTGAGCTGCAATAATATCCCGATGGGTAGCTCTGAATGCTAATTAGCTTCTTAATGTCTGCTTGTCTTTGGTGGCCAAAAATACCCCTACTGTTATCATGCATAGACCCCCACCTGTACCAAGCACTCTGAGCTGCAAACTATAAATGATTATATTTAGATGCACATTAACTTCTCAGAACTGCACAAACAATGCTGTATACCTCATGATTGATTTATTGCAGAGAAAAATAACTAATACATTGTATAGACAGCTTTTCATCCTCTGCGAGATGAAGTTGAGGTGATAGTGCCCCTTTAAAAAAGTTATTGTGATAAAACTAAGAAAATATAGGTTGTTTTATATTTAACAATTTTACAAATTCCCAAAGATATGCATGGTCTGCAATGATTGATTTCTTAAGGAAAATAGTTATTATTGTATCCACAAACCACATCAGAGCCCATGCAAAGCTTAGTGAATATTGGCCATTTTTTACATATATAATAGATTCTTAAAGCTCCAATAAAATGGAAAAAAAAAATAAACACTATTCCTGTGTTTTATTAATTCATTAATAACACAGTTCTTTATTGTATTTTTTTATGGAGACACATAAAAGTTTGCAGGTATTGCAGAAAACCTACAAATAAATTCATATAAATACAACTGTTATGAAATATTTTGACTGGAAGTGTAAGATAATTGATTATACTTGAAACTCAGGCATTCTAAATTGCATTTAAAAAAATGCTCCCTTCTCTGCTAGTAACCTTATCTAAACTGAATAATTAACTCACATGTTGTGAGGTGATAATCAGGAAGAGCTTGGCCAGTTGGTTAAATCAGCATAATCACAGAGTCTTACAATGAGCAAAACATCTGCAATTGTTCTTCCCAGAATGCAGTGAATTGAGATAGAGAGAGAGACCCAAACTAACAATATTATTATAATCTTATTAGATAATTGGATTTGATTGAAACTGAGACCCAAAACTAGACAGCTTGCATCAGAAACTGCAAACACTGCCCTCCAGAAATGTAAACTCATACAACCTTATTAAATTGCGATTTGACCAATTGAATAGGGCTCTATTTAAGCACACAGCATATTTTTTTTACAGAAGTTTTTAGTTAGTGAACTTCTATCCAAAAGCAAGGTCTTTACTAACTAAAAACTTATGTAAAAAAATATGCTCTGTACTTATATAGAGCCCTATTTAATTGGCCGAATCACAGTTTAATAAGGCTGATAATGTATCATGGATTATTGTTATTATTATTAATATAATTATTTGTAACACGCCAACATATTCCGTAGCGCTGAACAAGGGTTTAGTACAAGGTAAAACATAACAAAAATGGACACATTACAAGAGTGGAGAGTCCTGTCTGAGTTTAGAATCTAGTGTGTGCTAAAGCACCTTACAATACTGAAAACTCACAAACTTACAATCTAATGAATGGATGACTCCAAAGTCCAGCAGATGCATCAACATGTTTTTGTTTTTTTTTCATTAAAAACTAGTTTCATTAATTTTTTCCTGTTTTTTTTTTTTTTCATTGTACAGTGGTTCTTTAAAGTCACAGTACAGCTGCTTGTTTTGTAGTTAATCTGGTTGCCTGGTGGGACTGTGTCTGTAACAAGTGGGAGGGGCACGCTCACTATAACCAAACACCCAGCCAGGGCCATGCTAGTGTAACACCCGCAGCTCAGATCCTCAGCTCTCCCAAATAGTTTTATTGACTTTTTATTTCATCTGCAAGATAATATGGTCCTTTAATTTAACGGGAGTGGGCCACTCATGTGTTTTTATTTATTAATTTTTAAAACATTGTATTGTTCTTTTTTTTTTCCATTAGTCTCTTTTGTAAACCTTTCCAGGATTTTGGCCTTTTCCTTAAGTTTGTATTTATTAATATTTTAACAGACTGTTTTGCTCTTTTTGTTTTTGTGAATTTTTAAGCATTTTCTGGATTTTTTTGCTCCCACTCTTTTTAATTTTTAAAAATTTTGGTTAGACATTTAAACTTTTTTTTTTTTTAAATGCGTCCACGTGGTTTTAAAGTCTGGTTCGTGGTGGCAGCGATGGCTATGTCAGCTCTCTTTTATGGCCACTACTATACGTCCTTGGTGGCCAGGAGCAGGTAAGGAAATGAATGGTGGGGCTGGGGGGGAGGGGATGTACCTGGATTAACCTCTGTGCTGCCAGGATGTCTGCAATGTAGGGGCTAGGACATCTTCCACTGTCCTGTCCCTTTAATTAGTGTGCCCCCTCTCTGCCCCTCTCTCTTTCTGTTAAGCTCTCTCATAGTCCTTTCCCCATGGTAACTCAACTCTTGTAGTCATTGCTAAGAGATCTGTCTCTTTCTGGCTATAGAAAGCCCTTAACCACTTCACTGCCAGCAAGGACAAAGCAAACATCCAAAGTCTTGGGATCGTTGCCTATCAATGTATCTTTATATAGTGCAGATAATTCATTATCAGAGTTGTAAATACTCTGTATAATGATAGTGTGTAAGGTTCATTGTCAGCGTATGGATACCCCGCATCACCGTATAGTGCAAGATATTTGTTACCAGTGTATCAATACTCTGCATCATTATACAGCTCATTGTCATTGTATCCACACTCTGTATCATTATACAGTGCAGCATGCACATTATGAGTGTATGGATACTCCGCATCATTATATAGTGCAGCACATTTGTTATCAGTGTATTGATACTCTGAGTCGTTATACAATGCAGTGCTCATTATTACTGTATAGATACTCCGTGTCATTATACACTGTGTATCCATATCAGTGAATACATACTCTATGTCAGTATACAGTGCACCAGATTGTGCTTCTGGGAGTGTGGCGTGGCCTTTGCCCCCTGTACTTTGATTCTGGATACCAGCTGTATTTACCCTTTTCACTGCCTGTGAGTCAGTGTACCATGGAAACTTATTTATTACAAATAAGAAGCAATAGCCCTATCTACCCGACAGGTTTATCTACCTTATTTTCAATCATTGCTCAGTATCTATGCAGGTATTTGTCTTCACCACCTTTACTGGAAAGCAGCTTCACATATCTACCACATTTTTATTAAACTATTGAAAACCACTTCTGAATCTGACCACGTCCAAACATGTCCTCTTGTTCTAGTAATTAACAGGTTCTCAATAAATTCATACTACCACTGTCCATTAATCTGTCTCCTGTAATCCCTGAACCCTAATCTGCTAATATCTATATGTAAAGGTTGGTAGAAAAGCGGAATGGTCTTTCTCAAGGGTTGATAGCATGGGCATATTTCTTTTATGCTGCCCCAGGCCATTCAGATGTGTGCGCCACCCATGCCCAGCTTCTTGAACAGAATATAGCATCAAGAAAGCACCAGGCTACACTGAAATTGGGACACTGTGATATTTTTTCAATATACAGTCTAAAAATATACATTGTCCTTTTATCAAGTCGTTTTTTTTTTTAAATAATGTATTTTTCTGGGACCTCAGTGAATGTGCAGACTGAATTCTAAATGCCTGTCATTAAAATGCAAAGGGCACAGTGTCCCAGGGTAGAGCTGCCCAAACCTGCTGAGGTCAATCCAAGCATAAAACTGACCCTAGAACCCTAGGAATGAGCTGTAAAAACAAGTTTTCTTGACACTGTAATTGTGATGAGTTAGTGGCTTGTTGTGCCTCAGTATTTTTAAATAAACCTGCTTTTCAGGTGGAATATTGACACCCCCCATGTACCGCTGCTTGTCACAAGTATCAGTACTGCCCTATAGCATTCCACAGCCCAGACCACCAAGGGAAAAATATTTTTCAGTTTTAAAATATTACAAATTTTTACTAATTTAGCAGATACCTTAAATAGCTAATTATAACCCTCCCTCACAACAGCAAGCATAATGCCTTTTTTAGGTTCTGAAAGCACCAAAAATCAAAAGCTCCTGTATTTGCTGCACCAAATATAATCCACCTTTTTTCTTTGATTTGACCAAACATACTAACCTCAATGGAAAAATATAATGCTAAAGTTTAGTGAAGTGAATAGTGCTATACATAGTAGATACATTCATATATACATAACTCCGGTAATACTGAATTACTGTGTTTGTCCCTACCACTTCAACTGGAAAGCTGTTCCATATTTACTACACTTTCAGTACAGTAGTACTTTCTCACATTACTCCTAAATCTTCCAACATCATACCATGCCCTCTTGTTTTTGATCCTCTGTTTCTGGAAGCTATTTCCCTCCTGGACTTTATTAAATTCTTGTGGGTGTTTCTCTCTTCTCCTCCAATCTATACATGTTGAGGTCATGGAGTCTCCGTAGAAGTTTGGTATATTTTTTAGGCCCTGCTCCATTTTAGTAGCCATCTAAAGCATTTATTTCCGTCCTAGACTTCAGATCACTTCTTTTTTTAAGTAGAAAGAAGAATGGACAACAAATAAACACTATCTTAAATGTAAAAGTTTACTTCCCATCCCTTTTTAGAAGTACTTGTGTCCCAGCCCAGATTCGCAGTGGCCAGTGCCAGCCAGATCTGCTGGACACAACACAGCCCACTCAGTGAGGGCTGGTCGGTGACCTCCAGCAGCTGCTCAGCCGAGGGATGCCATACAATCGGACAGATTGTGTATTCATTAATGTTAAAAGGCCAGAAATGCCTTAATTACAATAAGCTAAATTAAAGGGATAGTGGTGTGTGTGTAGATGAATGAAAACAACAACAAAAAATTATATATTATATCTCTAGTTGTGGCTTTACGTAAGGTACTCTTGGCAAAGATGCTGGAATGGATTGCCAGTTCTTTCTGCAGTGGACCTGAATGTGTATGACCTCTCTGCTATGGCCTGCCCATCTTGGGTGACCCTACATAGTATAGCTCACCCCGTCATTGAAGTACCTTTTTTTTTTTTTTTAAACTACGTGTATATATAACCTGATATTTTTTTAGTAAAGAAAAGTGGGAAGTGTAGACCTGTTTCTCAGCAGTACAGGGAAGCAGAATTGGCAATTGTGATTAAGGATATTGGCTAAAAATGGGCACACTTGTGGTTTTACTGGAGTACATGTATAAAGTGGTGGTAAAAAACTAAATAAATATGTATCTACTACTGGCAGCTTACTTTAAGTAGCGTATTGTCTATTTTCTCCACCGTTTCCAATGTGCTTTATATATCATGTACTTAACTGAGCAACCGTTTCAAAACAGATTATTGCTCAGTTTGTGAGTTAAAAGAGAAAGTCTAAATGTTTACACAGATAAAACTCAAACATAGGTTCTGAGAGCATATATGAAATAACCGATCTAGAGTGCCCATTATATCTACCTATAAAGATCAAGTTTAAAGGCTCAATGTTTTTAATTGTTTTCTACATACTATGTTACATAACTAAGCTTGGTAATGGACAAACCATATTTTAGAAAGCAATAAATAAAAAAAGAAATTACATTTTGTAACTGTTATATTCTGTCTGTTACTTTCCTATTGTGTTCATCACTACCAACATTCCTCCGGTTCTAATCAAAGCACCTGCTACATTCATCATAATACATTTTGTAATTACTCTACAACTTCCCCCATTTTTCTACTTTCCAACCTCGTATCATGACCTCTTGTTCTTGCTCCTCTTTTTCTAAAATATATTTTCCTACTTATCTTATTAAATCCTTTTGATATATTTTCAGGTTTCTACTATATCTCCCTCTATTTATTATTACGATCATGGAGACTCCTTAAAAGTTGTGTATTTTAGCCACCTCCTTTCAATGTTCTCTAACTTATTAATGTCCTTTTGGGGATCCAATGTCAGAACTAGACACGGTATCTGGGTGGGGTCTATAGAAGGACATTAGTACTGACCTTTATCTACTGCTAATTCCTCTTCCAATACATCCAAGTCCTACTGCATGTTACTGTTTACCCACTGTTAAATTATTTTAAATAAAAATTCCCAAGTTTGTATCCTGCTCTGTTAATTTCCAGTTTTGCTGCAAGAATATGTTTCCATAACTGAAAATTGTCTCAAAGTTTGGTTAGGCAGGTATCTGTAGCAGGGGTTAATTCTACAATTTGCAAAACAATATCACCGGGCAGGCAAACTGCGCAGGTGAAAAATGCAAATTTATAAAGAATGACTGTACATAAACTAATCCTAAATCAGGTTTGTGTTCTGCGACCAACCCACACAAGGCTGCCTAGATCTTCTCATAATGTTTTGCAGATTTATTAATCGAAGACATGAGGTCTTCTAGGTGTTCCTAGTTGGACCTCACCTAGAATGCACTGTGTCCAGTTATCTATCTGGAGATGGGTCCCACCAGCTGCCGAGGGCCAGAGATCTTGGTGGAGGAAGCTATATTCTGCTCTGGTTTCACATCTCACATGGGACTTGAGCTGAAGAGTGCTCCATGGTGCACTGAGTCCGCACAGGAGAGTACTTGTCTAATTTCATGGACTCTCCAGCCCAGTGGCAGAGCTAGAAAATTGAGGGCCTTGGTGCAAAAAGAAAAGGTGGGCCCCCATCTCGGGGGACTTTAAAAAACATTTTGCACTGGGCCCCACCGGAGACAAATTACTCAGTGCTCCTCCCTTCCCATAACTACTCTCGTTCTGATGACCAATTCCCATGAAAAGCAAACCTTCCCAAGACCCATCTCCAAAATATGTATGTATGTATATATATATATATATATATATATATATATATATATATATATATATATATATATATATATATATATATATACACTAGAGAATTGCCCGTCAAAAAATTACGGCAATGAAATTGTAAGGTAGCTAATTCTGTTTGGTGTATAATAATGAAATCTATAATACATTAATAAATGAATATACTTTACGTATTTTGAAGCATTCTGTTGAAGAGCTGACAATCTGTTTTGATGTTGCTGGAGCATTAGTGGCGTGGAGGTGCTGTGTAAGCGTGGTGAATGTGTGCAATGTAATACTGTGCGTGCGCGAGACCAAACCGTTAGCGTAGTTGTGTACTTCCGCATTGTCGTAAAATGGTGGGTAATGTGTGGTATGTGTCTTAGCGGAATATCCATAGGTGTTTTGTGGTTTTTTGCGGGTTTAGCGTGCTGTAGCCTCGTTTTCGTTTTGTTCGGCGGCCATTTTTTCTCTCGCTTAGAGAATTTTTTAGTGTGTAAACTCTTTTATTTTTAGTTAAATGAAGGTGTAAGTTGCTTTTTTGAAGTCCTGGATGCTCCCTCTTGCTGTAGGTAAGCTTTTTATGTATGTGCTGTGTGAATTTATTGTGTTTTGATTTCTTTCATGTTTGCGAGTTGCGGCCGATTTTTGCGAGGTCGTAATGAGTGTTAAAGTGTCTCGTATGTTGTTTGCGTTGCGAGGTAAACTTTGCGAGGGTCGCAGTTAATGTGTCGTGTTGTTTGCGTTACAACGTAAATTTTGCGAGGGTCGCAGTTGCTGGCAAGGAGCGCCTTCGGCGCTCCATGCCAGCAACTGAGGCCCTCGCTTTGCAAGGGCTGCGGGCTCGCTACGTGAGCAACGGCTTTGGCTGGCTCGCCTGCTCACAAATATATATATATATAATCTCAAACATCGCCCCCACACAACACACATCCCTCTTAGCATCCATTCCCACCCAGTTCTTGTCAGCAGCCATCCCCTCTCAGCATCTATTCCCTGCACAGCTCCCAACCCTTCTCAGCACCCACCTCACATATCACCCATCCCCATCTCCTCTCTTCCTCCATCACAGAACCCAACCCCCTGTACTTTGCAGCCCTTGCTATCTTACCTACTTCCCTGATACACAACCCCATCATGCTGAACGGCTCCATACTGCCACCTCTTGGAGCTTCAGTAGAAATGCTCTTATTTAAACAGTCATGCACCAATTTCAGGCTGGGGGTGCAGCCAAGGAGGCACAAGAGGGTCCCAGGGGGACATAGTGGGTTTGGCTGGGGTGAGGGGCCCCTTCACTACGGGAAAAAAAAAATGCAAAATAAAATTACACCGGATTGGGCCATCCAGAGGAGGGCCTTGGTGCACTGCACCACTGGTAGATCCACCCTTGCTCCAGCCACCTGTTCATTCTGTGGCAAGGGAGAGTCCATGTACCATATTTATTTTTGCTGTGCTAACCTGCAGCCCCTCTTGAGGGACCACCTCCTGCATTCCTGGCTGCATTTCTTTCCTTGCCTTTTTTCTTTTTGGGTACTCTGTGATCTGGCTCCTGGAATTAGTCAGTGCACAGGGGGTGCACTTCTGTATATGGGCAGAGTACCTCCTGGCTTTATCCACTAGGTGAATGTGTGAGTTTACCTGTGTGAGCTGTAGATGGAGTACTTACTTGTTATTGCATCCCCCCCCATCGGGATTCTTTCATACCCACCCTCCTAATTTTGATTTTAGTTTATTTCTAGTTTAGAAGATTTTTTTTTTCATCTGGTTGGAAAGATATATTCTTTACGAATTGATTAAAAAACATGTATTTCTGTTAGGGCCCTATATGGAGCTATTCAGTATCATCCTTTAAGAATATTCTGTGTCCAGTCTCCAAAAGAATATTAAAAACTAGCGAATTGCCTGTGAAAAAAAATGACAGGCATAAAATTGGAAGCCAGGCAATGCGGTTTGACACACAATGTGAGGCTTTTGCTTTTCTGAGCACCTTCGGCGCTCATTGCAAACCTTTCCTCCCGCTTACTGTAGGGGCCGCTCGCTCATTGCAGGTTTCATTAACCTGCAAGTTTTGTGCTTGGGAATGCCATGTGTCTCTTTCCAGCATCTCCCCCCTGTGCCTTCCCTGTGTGTTTGTTTCTCTTCTGTGTGTCTGCTGACTGTTTGTGTGGGCGGCACGGACTGCCATTTGTTTTATTTTCAAAGTCCTGTGTGCCTGGGGTTGTTGGTGTAAGTGTTTGTTAGTGTCTTTGCCGTTTTGTGTATTTTCTAAGTCCTGCATGTCTGGCTTTGCTCACCCTTATGTTTTTTATGTTTTTCGTCCGCCATTTTTTTTTTTCTCGCTTACCTGATTTTACATGGGTCGACCGTTAAATTCGTATTTTTCCGAGCACTTGTGTGATGGGGCCGCAGGCTCAATGAGCGCCTTTTGGTGCTCATTTCAACCTAAGTCCCGCGTGCTTCAATGCCTCAACAGTTCAACTCGCTTTGCATGGCTCACAGGACTTTGAGCTTCTTTGGCGCTCATTGCCGAAGTCCTGCGAGCTCGGAAAGCTTCAACGCCTCAACTGCTCACCTCGCTTTGTGAGGCTCGCAAGCGTGACAACAAAATTGCAGTTTGACAATTATAATATGTGTTTTGAGACCATTCAAAGGAGACTAAAAGAAACCAGAAAGAAAGGAGACTCCACAACCTTTAATATGTATAGGTTAGAGGAGAGAAAGGAGAGGGGCTGTAAGAAAAACCTGCAAGTATATGTAAGAGGTTAATTAATTTCAGGAGGGAAATATCTTCCGGAAAAAGAGGAGCAAAAACAAAAGGGCATGATTTGAAGCTGAGTGGGGGGAGATTTAGAAGTAATGTACAAAACAATTACTTTACGGAAAAGGATTATCGAAGTGGAACAACATTCCAGTGGAAGCAATCGAGACGCACGCAGTAAAATAATGCTAGCATGGAGTAAAGTATAAGGTCATCATGATGGTTAGATAAGCCAAGCTTTTCAAACAGAGAAAATGGTCAGAGTAGCTGAGCCTCTTTGGTTCTTATCTACTGTCAAATCCATGATTTATAACTGACATGTGAGATGTCTAAAAGTGTTTACAATTTATGGAATTTTGACTTCTATCTCGCTTAAAAGAAAAAAGAGGCTGGTGTACGTTGCTGAGAACACAGAAGAAACAATGCAAGATGTTTACATAATTGAATTCAACGCTGTAACCAGCTTAGATTTTCCATTGTCATACAATGAGCGGCCCTGAAACCAACTATAAATCACTCCACTATAAATGTATTTGCTGGATATTATAAAATAATGTTTTTAGCTGGTCACTTTAATTGGATATCTTTCAAGGCAGATAACATTTCTAAGGTCAGAGCAGCCAACCAAAAGCCCTATTAAATTTGGGCTACATGTAAAAAAGTAGCTTGTAAAGTAGCTCTTCGGACTTACTGATATTAAATTGGCCCTGTAATGCCGGCCGCAGACGACTTGCGGGTTAAGACGCAGCAAGGCCGAAAAAAGCCTACAGGATGAGCAACGTTGAACTTTGCGGGCGTAAATCCTTTGATCTGTCAAGCCCGTAACCGCTACTATTACAATCATGCTATTAAATTGCAACAAAGTCACTCGCGAGCAGGCCTGTAACGCACAAATGGAGCCCAAAGCCCTACGAGTGCTGGAGTGGACCAACAAGGGGGGTAAAGTCAATACGTAGCACTTTAACTGCGACTAAAAACACACTACTGTACCAATATTAAAAGGGAAAGTGATGTAAGGTCTTGGAATTAATAGCATAACATTCTCAAGCCCGCAAATCAGCCCAGAAAAATATTTTATTTCATGTATAATAGTTGTATTATATCGATCCCGGCAATCAATGTGTTAGTACATATACTGTAACTCGCATGTGATATGATATATTTACGGCTTTATTACATTGCATTATAACTGGAATGTGGGTGAAACCTGTAAGGCTTTGGAATCTAACATCCATTTTTCAGTGATGTAATGATAACTATCTATTTTGCCATTGGCTGCGTCTAAACCCATAACTATGGGTTTGACTAATTGATCATGTTCACTGCCGCACGTCCAACGTGCTCAAGAATGGTTTGCGTCTACGGCCCACTACTCTCGGCGTGGTTCAATTTGATAGCTCTGTAATGCAGCCGAATTTCAAGCCTGCAGCCTTTGCGGGTGTGCAGATTGCTGCTACGGGCTTCAAACTTAATGGGGCTGTTAGTTCTTTACAGTACTATATACAGAACACTTTAGCATAGCGATCCTTTTAATAAAAACTAGTCCTGTTCGGTTCCTTTATGATGAGGCCCTTTTCCTCAAGTCACATTAATAAATACAAATAACTTGAAGCCTTCAATCCAGTTACTGCCAACATTCACACTTCTCCGCTTCTACTAAGTACTCAACATTAGAATGTCAAGTGTCTGAGGTCTTCAAATGTCTCATCAACATTGCTGAGCTACAAAGCTAGGGTCCCCAAGCATAAAAACATCATCTGGCATCACTATCACAAAGTCTATTTTGAAAACTCACTGAAAATAAGGAGAATGTTTGTTTGAGTCCTATACACTTAGAACGAGCCTAGTCTGAATCTGATGTCGGTTGCCAAACTGTGTGGCACCAAGTGCCTAAGTATCTTTCTGATCAGTGTGTCCCACCATATACCCTATATACACACCCTTTTTATGTGTTTATGTCCATCTATCCTGGAACTTCTCTCCTGTCCCATTTGGTGACCCAGAAAAAGCCGACCAGTCACCAAAAAGTGTTTGCAATTTTGAGCTTCCTGCCAGATCTGTAACATCCTTTATTGACAGTTAGCCAACTTTTCCATCCATGTCTTCAATTCGTCCGTCATGTTCTCTCTATCCTACATATCTGATTTCAAATAACTTGCATACTCCAAAGTCACTGCCAAGAAGGAGTCATGTTTGCTATTGAAGTAGTCTTCAAAGGTGTTCTATCAACTCTTTAGGGTCTTGGCTGATCTCTGGATTGTCTGGCTGGTCCAATGAGCCTAATATTTAACACATGGACAACCTCTTTGTAAGTGCTACCTTACAGAAAGGGTAGTAGATCAGAAAAAGCCTTCCAGTAGAAGTGGTACAGACAAACGCAGTAGAGGTATTCAATTTTGACTGGGATAAAAAAAAAAAAGCCAGTTCTTTTTAGGTAGACATAATGGGCAGTCTACCTTAATCATTTGCTTCTAATTTGCATTAAATATCTGTATGTTTCTTTGTAAGTTCTCCCCTTGTGTGTGTGTGTGTGTGTGGGACGTAAAACCGGAACTTGACTGGCAACCACCTGCTCCCTAGCAAACCTTTAAACCTCTGCTATTTCAACCCAAGTTCTTTTAGCACATGGATAGTAACGTTTAAACAAATTTGACAGGACTCTGCCCATTCAATCTATCAAAAAGCATTGCTTAATTAAAGCTTATACCACGCTGGAATTCCTCTATTGTAATTGACCCAACAACTTCCATTAGAAGGCCGATTCACTTATCTTCTACCCTTTTTTGTAAAACAGTAATTTCTCACAAACCCCTTTTTTCCCATCCACCGCACCCCCGCCCCCCCCCCCTCGAACCTTATTAAATCATGTGATATATATTGCAGGTCTCTTTCCCTTCTCTACCTTCTACAATCTAATCTATACATATTAAGGTCATGGAGTCTCCCTATAAGTTGTCTTTTAGACCATGTACCATCTTGGCCAGGGCGGCCCTCTTGGAGATCCAGTCTAAAGAACTTGACAGAGTATGAGGGTGATGTCACTCTATATAGATCCCTAGACAGACATTAGTAAATCTCTTTCTGCTGCCACGTCCAGTAAAACAGACTCAGGACTATGCACATATATGTGTACTTATGCCTCAGCAAGCCATGCCAAACTGTATGGGTTTGAGACCTCCAGCTACAACTTCCTGTATGGAGAAGAAGTATTTGATCCAGTTTGTGCCAATAATATGAATGTTTAACTTGTTATAAGGTGCTGCCCAAAGTGAACAGTAATTTACAGGCCGTGGAAGACTTAACTTTTTTGAAGAACAAACAGGCAAAATGTTTTTGCATTAAAAAAAGTCTTTTATTTAATACCTTGTACATGCAGCTATATACTTGCTGAAGTGGGAAGAGACTTTGAATACAATGGGAATGTGACATTTACAACCATCACTACTTTCAACAGAACTAAGGTCAAATCTAAATTAATGTTAATAAATGGTACCATGCAGGAAGGAATCATTTTAAAAAATAAATTCCAAAATATTTTCTAAAAACATTTGCCCATTGGTTATTCAGCTGACAATAAATACACACTTTTTAAAGGGCCTCTGTGATCAAACAGTGATGGGTAGATCAATATTATTAGTGTAAAAATGACACTTAACAAGTCTCCTTGCAGCTAGTGAGCATATACCTAAAAGGTGCACTTAAATATTGAATTGCCCAATAATGCAATCTTCTGAGCAAAAACCGAGAATGCCAGACGCTGTCTGTACCTGTACTGCCTCGCCCTGTGTGTGTTTGTTTTAAGCCTAAAGAAAAGGGCTTAAGTGGAGTGGGGAGATGTAGTGGGGCAGAGCAGAGAATGTAGCACGTGTTTCTGTGCAATCCTTCCATACTACATCATCTGTTTGTTTTTTGTTTTTCTACTTCTATCCTGTCTCTCTTCTCTCCATTTCTCCTCCTGTCTCTCTTCTCTCCACTCTACTTTCATCCTGTCTTCGTCTCTCCTCTCCTCTCTTCCCTCCATTATTCTTCTCTCTATATCCCTCTCCCCTCCTGCCTCGTCTCTCCATTCCTTTTCCCTCCTGTCTCTTGTCTCCATTGTTGTTCTTCTCTATATCCCTCTTTTCTGCCTTCCCTCCATTCTATCCTGTCTTTTTTTTTTTTTTTCTCCTCCTTCTCCCTTCCATCCTGGCCCATCCCATTTATTTTCTTGGTGGTTTTATGTTGTTCACAGACAGAACAGAATCCCAAACAGATGGAGCTATAACTCAGCCTGGCTCATTCCTCATGCCTCCAAATGTCACTGACACTATTGAAAGCTCCTCATTCTTGCCAGCCATGTGTGCCCCTGGTACAGTGCCAACCTCTGCTCATTTATAATACCCAGAAGTGCATTAACCCTTGTTAACCTACTAATGTATCAAATTGCTACCTCCTAGGCCCAGAGATGTAAAGGATCACTAAATTGTCATTTATAGTAAGCTCTTATGAAGAATTGATAAGCCAGGCAAAATGTTTTAAATAAATGCAGCTTTTAAATCTTCATTATTGTCTTCAATTTTGCTTTAAGGCACCAGACATTTTGTCTCTGTTCTGAACAGGATTAGAAACCTGGACGGAACGGGGGGACAGGATATTCACAGAAGATCACTATTAAATTATATTGAAAGACTGCCATTGTAAATAGCCAGTTGACAATTGAAATGAATAGAGTAAGCTACTCCCCCCTCAAGCTACAAGCACGAAAAGAACACTTCATTTATCAATATTATCTTACAAACTGAGCACTGAGAGTCAAGTAGGAAAAAAAATCTTGTATTTGTAAAATTGATACATAATTGTTTTTATAAGATCTTTTTATATAGCTCAATTATTCTTTCACCTGCCTGCCTATCTGCAGTGTGTGGGACCTACAGGTTTTAAATGCAGCTGTGGAATCTACCATTTTTAATTTCTAGTGATCTGCTTCCTGAGGTGAAGAGAAATGTAAACTTCCATCTGCACAATAAGCTATGATGTCCAGTGACTATGTGATACTGACTATTATGACTATCCGAAGCTCATTAATGACACATGCTGTTGAGACAGAAGCTGCAAAAAGCAGCCCAGTAAAGAAAATAGAAGTCTGCAGTAAAGGATAATTTTATAAACGTTTATATCTAGTTATGGAAAACCTTTCACCACAGTGATCTTTATAATCCTCAAATTGTCAGGTGGAACAGGAGTTACTAATAGTTTTATAAAGATCTTGGAAGACTGTGAGATATATTAATACTGAGTATCTATATCCCTTATCTATCTCTTGCAGTGTGCCCCGGGATACTATAAGCTTAGCCTCCTCCACCAAGGCCTGGGGCAGGACGCAGCGAGTGGTAGAAATCCTAGGGGAACATGAGGGGTGAGTACCCGAGGACAAGCAGTGTGGTAATGGGAGACAGAATGTACCTGGACCTGAGAATCCTTGTTATGTTTTGCAGGGGCGGAGAGGAGAAAAAGGATGCAGAGGAGAATGTGAAGCCCAAGGTAACAAAGGGGACATTGCTCCGTCACCACTGTAGATTAAGAGAAACTTCAGATGTTTGTAACACATTAACAACCCTATCAGTCATGTAAACATAAAAGTAGTTTTAGGTAATAATAATTTGTTTTTAATAGACACTCCTTGTGCCTGAAGATGCCTTCTTTGTGTCTTCCATAGTTTCTTCTGTCAGGGGGACATAGTCAGTGAGTTCTCCTATTTTATATTATCTATTGAAGGGTGGGGGCTTTAACTCCTTCAGATAAGATTTCAGCATGGGACATTTAACCCCCTCCCATAGACTTAACAGAGGCCTCTTGTAAGTATGCTACTCTGCAATAGCCACTTGTGCCTTGAAAAGGAAGTATGACCATCATGACAACTTCCACGCACTAGCACAGTCTGCTAAAATGAAGATTTTCTATGCTTCTAGCTTACAAAGATGTCTGCTCTCTCTCCTTCCTATTTATTTTTACCTATACTCTCCACATACAGTATCTATATTTCTTCTTTTTTTTTTGTCCGGTATATTCCATCTTTTCCGGACCCTTCTTTCTTTTTCTATATACAGTATCTATCCTCTCTCCTCCCTTCCAACACCCTTGTGTCTCTCTTTCTCTCTCTCCGCCACGTACCCTCCTTTATATGTATGTAACCCCCCCCCAATCCACACACCCTGCACACCTGTTTTTACAGTATTATTTGTTCTCTCCCCCTCTGCAGGTACCCTCTCAACCCTCCTGCCCCACATCTCTCCAGCTTTGGGCAAAGAATGACTCTTTTCTTGGGAACGTTTTTAATTTTGAAACCCCTCTGCTAATGTGGGACACTCACATGACTGAGGAAGCCTGGGGGGTTCTGAGCAAGCGGCATGTCCCATACGGCTGGCAAGATCTGCCTCGGGAAGGTACCCTC